>JAWZYV010011383.1:0-20374 GCA_038373885.1 Cheiracanthium punctorium | reverse complement strand
AACTATATGAAATAAGTAACTCAAAATGTGTTACACAAAGTTGACAATTTTCCAATAGTAAGTTCGCTTAGATAACAGGAGTTTAGAATGAGCGATTATTCGTTTTTCCAAAACAGAATAACTAATATCTTGAAAATGAAAAATAATTAAAATGCAGATTATTTTAAAGCCGGTTCGGTCCAGCTGGATTATTTGCTACCAGGAGAAATATTTGGCGGCGTTAACTATGCCATTATAGCAGTTATAGTACACTTTGGATATTTGCTAGCGCGACGAGATGGTATAATTCGTGGTGCTAAGTACGCCAATCTGCAAACGATTATGTAAATGAAAAGATGGATAACGGTAACTTTTCAAGTACGCAAGTCGCCAAATAATGAAAAATCGCCATGATTGGCAAATTCGCAAGGTGTCCAATAGGTTTTACATTATTAAAAATACAGCTGAAACATATGTTCTGATTTTATTACGCTTTAGCTCCTAATTAATATAACTTTTGAAAGGCAACATTAAATATCATTGTGTTTTTGAGGAGTGCAAATAATTTTCCAGCGATTATAAGCGGAGTCCGCACTCCAGGTGGAGTATAGCTCAGGACCCGTACAACACGGATTCCCATAACAAAATATCTTCCGTGTTATGAGGGGGAGGAGGTCTACTGTAGTGTGAAGTTTAAATTTTTATGTACCAATGAACATGCAAGAACCAAGCAATGTGTAGCTCAGCAACATTCCATCTGATCCAATCTTGGGGTTTTGTCTGTTGAAATTGTCTTTTTTACGAATAAGCCTGATTAGGGGCCGAATGCCTTATACGAAAAGCGAGCGTAGCGAGTCTGGGGGCCTTGGCCCCTGGTTATTTTAAAATGAAGATAAATTTCGTTATGCGTTTCTATAAATTTTGTTATAGCTTAGAAAATGCGTGCCTCTTAGGGCGAGAGCAAAGACCCGAGAGCCAGGGTTACATCAAAAAAGTGCTCACACAATCTGCGCCAAGGATGCTGCCAAATAAATTTACGCCAAGTGCGTTGGTAAAAACATACAAATAACATATAGAAAAATAGTTCAACTTTTCACCAAAATTCCGGCGCGAATTTAGCTGCAACCGATATTTTGAAAAATGTGGTGCTAGGATTCACCATTTTAGCTGTGCTGCCTCAAGCACCATTTTTCCAGTGAAACGTTGAACCAGGATCTAGGATTTTTCTATAACCAATTATATGGTTAAAGCTTGAACCAACATCGAGGGCTTTTCTCTAACCAAATGCATGGTATAAGATTGAACCATGATCTAGTTTCTTTTCTTCCCCTTATTTTTAAGAAAGCTATCTTTAGTGTTTTATTTATACACTACAAAAATTTCAGACCCAAATAACGGTACATGTACTCTCAGCTTTGCGACTAGTACATATACCTGAAATTTCATAAACGGCATAAGTACCGTAGAATATTTTACAGTATTTATGCCATAAATTTCCTATATGGTATATCTACCGTAAAAAATTAAGCTACCTGTATATATACTGTAAATGAAATTTATGGTAAAAGCACCATAATTAATTTTTAAATTGGTATGTATAATAGTATATACGAAATTTATAGTACATAGACCGTAAATAATTTTTAATCGGTACATACGCTGTGAAAATAGTTTATGGTATTTGTGCTATAATTAACTTCTAATCAATACATATGCTGTAAAGGAAATTTATAGTACATACCGTAAATAACTTAATTAGTATATATGCTGTAAAATGTTAAGAAAATTGCATCATTGATACGTATCGCCCCCTCCCCTCCTACATATTATTACATGGTATATCAAATAAATAAATAAATAGCTCTTGCATTAAACTCTGCTTACACTCACACCTAATTTTATGCTGATCTACTCCAAAAAATAAATTGTATATTATGGTTCTGTTGTTCTGTATGTAACTTAAATTAGACAAGGTGGAGTCGGTACCATATGAAAAAAAGATTTAAATCAATAACAATTATTCTCAAAGAAGAGGTTTTCTTTTTTACTTGCATTAAGCACTATCTTTATACTCTAAACCAAAATAATTGCGTACATCCTTTCAGGGTAACTTATACAAAATTTGCTAAACATTCCCGCTCAATTTGATATTTTATGCTGAAATTTATAAGGAAGACAACAGCTGATCAGTTACTTCATAATGTACGTCTTTTCTTGGTACTTTTAAGATAACAGCTTCTCTTGAAATAGCTTTTTATTTTTGTTGAATGAATGCTTATTAAACCTAGGAAAAATCCATCACTACCATTATCCCCTAGCTCCAAACTTTTCATGCTTAAACTGGGTGCTCCCATAGTGAAATGGCCAGTAGTTCAAGCCTTAGTAGTGAAAGGACTTGATCAGGAAGTACCCTTCAAGTGAAAATATATACCTACCATCTTCCTCAACATTTCACATTAAATTTTTAGCAACTGTTGATTATAGCAAAACATGCTTTAAAACAGTATTAATAGTTTTTCTAATAAAACGAATAATGAGAGATTTTAATGATATTTAGAGTTAAACATAATTAAAAATAAAAACCTTTATTAACATTCTTTATTACATACAAAATAAATATGCATTTCATTAAATAAATAAATAAATATGTTTTCTCCCTCTTTCTATCATTTTCCATCTAATACCTATTGGTGATTCCCAGGAAGAAAGTTGATAGCTAGAAACTGGGAGAGAAAAAGAAAAAAAAATTAATGAACAATATTCAGAATTCACAAAACTTTTGAATCTCAGAAATGTTACATTAAAGATAAACAAAAATAAAAAGTTGAGTAAATTCAGATTGTAGTACAATCTTAAAATCATAAAAGGTTTGAGTCAAATTGCAAAAACTCCAGTCAGCAATCAGACATAACTAAGTGCCCCCCCCCCCTCCTTACAAACAAATTAGCAATTTTAGAACATATATCAAACTACATGAGATAATCTACTAATACCAAGCGCACACAAGTAGTTCATAAAACTACAAAAATTAATTCTTTAATTTCTGAAAAAAAAAAGGTCTATTTAAAGAAATTAATTTTTTTTACAACCAAAAATTTATTTGAAAATTAAATGTTCTGTTAATTTGATCTATTTCATAGTAATGATAATTGATCCATGCTGTGTTTGGTGAAGGAAACTTGCACGCTTAAACCAAACGAGCGAAATTTGATCAGTCGGAGTGGAAAGTGAGCCAGTTTTCAAAAGTGAGCTTCTCCTTCAGGAGCGTTTTTCGATCACAAGAGCAGAGCGGAATATAACAACAAGCGAGGGGAGAATTCCTCGGAAAAAACGGGGAGGGAGAAAAGGCGTTCTCAGAAAAAAGACTACTTGAAGAGCACTTTCGCGGAAAAACCGGTAAGTTACCATGGAGACGGATCGCTCCGCAATGTATCGTTTTTTTCGCTCTTTGGGTTTAAGCGTGTGGAAAACCAATTTCTGACTAACTCATGAGAACCCTGAGAATATGTAATACAATTCACAGGTCAAAAATATGGTAAAGAAATCACATTTGAATTCTCATGGACAGAAAAATTTATCATTCTCCTTACGTAAAAAAGATTGTTTCCTTCACTGTCCAGTCCACAATTTTCATTATTTGTAGTGCTTCCAAATATAAAACAATAAGTTAGAAATGTTGCAATGCTTTAAAATAATCTACTTATACAATACAACGTATGCGGTACCAAAATCGACAGTATTTCTATGCTGGGAACGACTACAACTAGATTGAAATATTAGTGTAATATCAATAGCACACGCGCAAAAATCCGAATTAACAGTTCAATGACGTCAAGTGAAGCATCATATTCTTTGCTAGTTACGTATGTCACACAGTAGCTAGATTACAAAATAACAATGCATACGCGAAAAAGCAAAATCATTCGTATCTTTTCACAGCGCGTTTATCGCACATCTACATGTATAATACGCTAACGTATGTGGTACCAAAATCGACGATATTTCCACCCAGTGAACGGCAACAGCTAGATGTAAACATTAGTGAAATAACAGTAACGCATCTGCAAAAATCCAAATTAACAGTTCAATGACATCAAATAGAGCAAGCATGTATCATACAGATGCTAGATTACAAAATAACAGTAATGGATACACAAAAATGCAAGATCTTTCGGACTTTTCACAGTTTTAAACTATCGAATTTACAATACTTGACGCATTTATCGCCCATCTAAAAAAAAAATGTCACCACGCATTGGGCTAAAGCACATTTTAGCCATATGATGTTTCAACATCGGCTTTTATGATGACACCCAAAATGTGTAACAACACGAGGCGCGTAGCCAAGGGGGGGGGGGGGAGGTTCCCTGGGTGCCCGGGCACCACCCCGACAACCACTCCCGCTCAGATCAAATGACACACATTTGATAGTACACATTTTTAGTAATAATTTGTATTATATGGTTTGTAGGGTATTTTGTCACCTGGACACACAAACACCCCCTCCACCTTCCGACCTGGCTACTCCTTTGAACACTAACCTAAGTACATTTAATGACAAATACTTTTAAAAGAAACACAATTTTCGTTGAAATCAGTCTAGAAATGGAAATGTGGGTTACGGCCAATTATCTACACTAGGGATCTGGGCCGGTGGTGGGATTGCCTCCGTGGGGGACTTTCTAAGGGTTCGTAACCCGTATTTACGTGAAGTTTGGAGAAAATCAGCTAAAACTCCGAAGGGTTAGGTCGGCGGACGCGACCTGGTCTCGAACCAGGCACCTTCCATCTCCCAGTTCAAAGCGCTAGCGCTATGCCAGTCGAATTGCCTTGAAATGAGTCCAGAAATTTAGTCGACATACCTTATTGTTCTTTATACTAAGTGCAGTGTTGACTAAATTGAGATGAGTCCAGAAATTAGTCAACACTGCGCTGAGTATATAGAACAGTAAGGTATGGGGCGGCGAGGATTTTTTCAAGGGTTCCAGTTTTGTGAATTTCAGTACCTATTTTTGTGAATTAGCCCTTTCTATTCTTGTGAAATCTCATAGTATTTTTGTAAAAATAACATTTTTGTTAAAATAATTTGCAAAGAAAATTTAAATATAGGGTAAAATGCCAATAAAGAGGCCGTTTTAATTGATTGTATTTTTGTGAAGAGACTGCTTTAATAACAAAATTACTATCGATTAGGATAGTAATTTTGTGAAGGGGCCGAAAAACTGACCCAAATTTCGTCTGCATCGATTCCTGAAAAGCCAAGTAGAATTTCACTAAATAGAGGTCCATTCAATGGGCCATGAAAAAAATTTGTGTTTGAAAAAGTCTTGACTGATACATTCAAATTTATATACAAATAAACATAAAAATTAAAAACTTACACATTCAAAGAATTATCCTCCACCCTAAATCCTCTAGAAGCCATCCAGGTACAGGTGGGTTATTATACTCCTGTTTAAAATACAAAAAATCTGGAGTGACTCCACTCGACTTTCCGAACACTTACGATTAAGATCATTACCAAGCATTTAAATAAATTTTAATCGATGAATAATTCAAATATATATATATATACCAAATTCAAGCTCAATCGAATGCACCGTTTAAACGCTTGCGCACTTTCAAACATTTCTCCCCATAGGCCATAATGTAAAAGAAATCTTTGTCGCAGCCCTGTAGGAAAACTATAAGTCCTACACAAATCAAAATTACACTGTGAAAAAAAATACTGTTAGATTACGGGCAATTCTCGGCAGCAAAAGATTCCAAGAGAATCTCGTCAAACTACGTGCGCCCGCAAAATCACAGTACCCATAAGTTATCGAGTGTTGACCGTAATTTGATTGTGCCAGACATTCTAGGTTATCGAGATTTGACCGTAATTTGATAATGCATTACAACATAGGTTGTCGAGTATTGACCGTAATTTGACAATGGATTACTATATAGGTTGTCGAGTATTGGCCGTAATTTTATGAATGTCTCACACTATAGTTTGTCGAGATTTGATCGAAATTTGACAATGGATTACGACATAGGTTGTCGAGTATTGACCGTAATTTTATGAATGTCTCACACTAGTTTGTCGAGTACTGACCGTAATTTTATGAATGCCTTACACCAGGGCTTCCCAACGTGTGGTCCGCGGACCCATTAGGGGTCCGCCGGCTCTTTCTAGGGGCTCCGTGGCCACCTATGAACAGCGGCTGCGGTTGCCAAGTGTTGACCCGCAGGTAGTTTAGTGACAGTGCTCGACTTTCTGAAAACTCTGGGAGGGGGGGGGGGTCGCGTACGCACCGACTGACAGGGGTCCGCCGTGGATTTTTGCCTGAAAAAGGGGTCCGCCAGCTAAAAAGGTTGGGAAACCCTGCCTTACACTATACGTTGTTGAGGATTTATCGTTAATTTATGAAGGTTTCACAGTATAGGCTGTCGGGCATTTATTGTAAAAATACACTCCAGCTACAGCCAGGAAAATGTTATATCATTTAATGATAAAAACTACCTTCTAAGTTCTATGGGCACGAGACAACTATGATCACATATGATTGAAAAGCACTTCTGCACAATATTTTAATCTTATAGGTGTTTAAGGTAGTTTTTTTTATTATTAAGTATTTAGACCTTATTCTTTAATTATTATTCAATGTTAAATCGACTGTCTATTCGTAAAATTGCTATTATGATGATTAGTTCATACTGGGGCATAATCTGTTCGAGGCCAAATTTTTCGTATGTCAACAAAGGCGTTGACATACGAAAAGCCCTCAATACAAAATAGTACAGAACATATGTTTCAGGTCGTACAAAAGGTTCACTCTTATTACATGCCAAAAACATCAATCGACACACAAACAGAAAATGTGATTATGTTTCTGCAAACTATGAAAGGCAAACTTTTTGGATGACCTGCAACATAGATTTTTTACTAACCTATATTGAGGACTGCCTTTTGGTCTGGACCAGGATTAACCCAAATACAAGTGATTATTAGCACTTTTTTGTTTTTGTTTGTGTGTATTATTTCAAACTTTACAAGTTTTTTTTTTTTTTTTAAATATGTAACCCTCAATAGTTAATTGCGGCACGACAAGGCTGAAATTCTTCATAAATTTCACTGAAGATCGAGTCTTTTAATAAAAAATGGGGATTACACAGGCAATTAAACTAGAATTTTTTATGTTAAATACATAACCTCTCAATTTTACTCGTTAATAAGTGTCTTGACAAATACTTTGACAGACCTTTTCTTCAAGATTTAAAATGTAAACAATTATTATTTACGAAGTACAGACCCATGACATTTCTGTGACAGGCACTGACTATCCTCTAAGAAAGGTTGTGCATCCTTTGGCTAGTGTAACTAGGTTTTTGGTACCGAGTCTCTTTTTAATATTAATTTCACTGCTGCATGGACTGCAGTGAAACCTGTGTATAATGATCCATGTGTATAACAATAAACCTGCATATAGCAATACAGTAGAGTCCTGCAATTCTGAACAAATTGAGAACAAACACTTCATTTTAGCGGGAATTCAGAATAGGCAATTTCATAAATATCAATAAGTTGACTTGTTAAGGCATAAATTAAGTGCAGGGATCGTATAAATGGAGCAGTAACCAGCTTTCATTTTAATCTGGCTTCAAGACAGGTTTTCCCCACAAACGCCTTTTTAATTGCTCCTGTGTTTTTAGGTTTAAAAAATCCTTATTTTTTCTGAACTCTGTTTGGAAAAGCAGGACTCCACTTTTTAATTTTTTTTTAATTGTGTGTGTCCAAAGAGTATTTTGTTTAATCAATGCATTTTGAAGAAGTCAACAGCATAAATCCCTTTTTAAACTGACAGTCTATAACAATGTTAACTCTAATAAAGCAAATGGTAGTACAGAAGTTAAAATATATAAATGCAAATATTATTTGCAAATAAAACAAGCAAAATTTTATCTAAAACTAAACTATTCACTTCCTCAAAATCAGAAAAGACATACCCACATTATTGATAAAAGTATGGCCTCATATTATTTAATTGAAGAGGAGTACCGTGTTTACTTGCATAATAGTCACACCTTCTGTTTTCTAATTTTTCATGGTGAAAGTCTAGGTGTGACTATTATGCAGGGATATCTACAACACAATAGTTGTACACTCCAATGCTAAAAAATTAATAGTATATTCCAATAGAAGGGGGGGAAAAAATTAAGGAATTTTGAAAATTGAGATGAAAACTGTAAAAACTAAGAAATAAAACAATAATAAGCTTAGATTTTTATAAGAATACATTTTCTATTTATGAAGGGGGGAAAAATTATTTCAACAAAGTATTGATCTGAGGCATTCGATAACTTCTTATCATTATGCTTCCAATTCTTAAAATTGCTTCATTGTTATTTATTTTATTGCACTGAATACAATAACAGTAATGAGATGGTTGGTTGGTTGTTTTTTTTGGCACAAGGTCCAGAGAGGACATACTGCGCCAGACGTTGAGTTAGTCAAATAAAGATGTGTTCAGTATAAAAGGTGTCATAAAACCTAGTAAAAGCTAAAATGTAAAGGTGATAAAGGAGACAAGTAAAATTCAAAAGTAGATAAAAGAGGTAAAACCAAAGGCATATGGATGGGGGCTCCCATCCAGATGCCAGTCAGGCTAAAGTGGACATTTCATACTGAATAAAATATGTTTGTGCGCCGAAGAAAGGCAAACAAGTTATGGTGTGGGATATCACCCAATATGTCATCTAGTTTGGGATGAGAAGAGTTAAAAAATATTTGGTAAAGATCATTAAAAGCAGAGCAAGAGGTTAAAAGATGATGTATGCTAAGTTGAGTATGACAATGTGGGCATTCAGGAGCAGGTTCGCCCAAAAGGAGGTACTTATGGGTTAGTCTCGTATGGCCAATGCGAAGACGAGTGAGAGTGACATCGTGCTTGCGGTACGGTTGAGTGGACCAGTGGGTAAGTGCTGGCCGGATAGAGTGAAGTTTGTTTTCGGTTTCACAGTCCCATATGTGATTCCAAGTACCTTTTGTTAGGGAAGAGATGCCAGACTTTACATCCGTATAGGGCAGATCACAGTTATATGGGACGGTAGAATGCCTGGCCAAACAATCTGCTTTTTCGTTTCCGGGAATCCCAATATGGCTAGGTACCCAGCAGTAGAGGATAATGTAACCACGGTTCATCAGTCTCTTTTCATGCGTAAGACTTTCAAAATATAACTATGAGTGAGGGAGCCGGATTTCAGATTCTCCAAGACACTTAATGAGTCAGAGTAGAGGATGAAATGTTTGGTATTTGTTCTCGAGATGTAAAGAAGGCTTTCATAAATAGCTATTAATTCGGCTGTAAATATGGAACAAAACGAAGGTAGGGTGTAGTTGTAAGAATGATTATGATGTACATAAGCAAAGCCAACGTGATTATGAGATTTTGAGCCGTCAGTATACAGTTCTTCGAAGTTTTGATATTTGCTTTTATGGTCTAGAAATAGCTGTTTATATATTATGGGGTCAGTGTTTGGTTTTGTGAAGCCTTCGAATGGTTGTAGGTAGGGAATCTGCAATTTGGTCCATGGTGGGACTTCATGAAATGAACAAGTAGATACTTTAAGATCCTCCAAGTGGGTACCGACTACACTCCTACGGATCCTAAGTCCGAAGGGGGGAGTGCAAGAAGGGCGATTTGCATAAAACTGGTCCAGTTGGGTATCTATGAAAGAATCCTTTAAGGGATGTGAAGAATGAGAAAAGATGCGAAAATAGGTATTCAATGACAATTTGTGGCGTATGAGAGTGAGAGATGGTTCATGGCAGGTGACGTAAAGGCTATGTACAGGTGATGTCCTAAAAGCTCCAGAGCATATGCGTAGTGCAGTATGATGCACGGTGTCAAGATTTTTTAGCATTGATTTAGAGGCTGATCCATAAACGCAGCTTGCATAGTCCATTTTGGAACGGATGATGGCTCGGTAGATCCGCATGAGAGCATCCCGCTCGGCTCCCCAAGAGGTATTGGTTAAAACCTTTAAAATGTTCAGTTTTTTTTCGCATTTTCTACGAATGTCAGAAATATGATTAGCAAACGTAAGTTTTTTGTCAAAAGTTAGGCCTAAAAATTTAACAGAGTCCTTGATAGTGATTTTAGTATGATGGAGGTAAAGTTCTGGATCCGGGTGGATCCCACGCTTCCGGCAGAAGTGAGTACAAGTTGTTTTTTCTGCAGAAATATTATACCCATTGGTATTGCACCATTTTTGGATGTGATTGATAGTGGTCTGAAGCTGCCGTTCTATGTAACGCATGTCTTGCCCCTGACAGGAGATCTGTAGATCATCAACATATAGGCTACCGTGTACTGTCGGAGGGAGCTGGTTAAGGATATTGTTGATTTTTATAGAAAAGAGGGTGACGCTAAGGACAGAGCCTTGTGGTACACCCTCTTCTTGTACAAAGTTATCTGAAAGGGTGTCCTTGATGCGTACTTTGAAGTTCCGGAGTGAGAGAAAATTTTTGATAAATATAGGTAGGTTTCCACGGCAGCCCATATTGAAGAGATCACGCAGTATGCCATATCTCCAGGTGTGGTCATAGGCTTTTTCAATATCAAAAAATATTGACACAAGATGGTTTTTTCTTAAGAATGCGTTACGGATTTGAGTTTCTAAATGTAAAATGTTATCTATGGTGCTTCTGCCTTTGCGGAATCCACTCTGGAAAGGGTGTATATGGCCCTCAGTTTCTAAAACGTATACTAGACGAGTATTAATCATTCGCTCCAGTAGTTTGCACAGACAACTAGTTAGGGCTATGGGACGATAGTTATTAGGATTAGTGGTGTCTTTTCCAGGTTTGGGTATGGGGATGACCATTGCATTTCTCCACTCCAAGGGAAAGGCATGCTCATTCCATATTCTGTTGTATAGCTGTAAAAGACTAACTAAAGAATCATGGGAGAGATGTTTAAGCATTTCATTAGTGATGCCATCAGGGCCAGGGGATGTGTTAGATGACTGGCTTAAACTGTTGCGTAGTTCATTCATAGTGAAAGGACTATTGTAGGAGAAGTTCGAGGAAGTTTTGAAGTTTAATTTATGGCGTTCGGATTGTTCCTTATATGGAAGAAAGGTGCTAGAATATGAGGTTTTGCAGGATGTGAATGCTAGAGATTGACCTATTGTATTTGCAATTCTTTTTGTATCTGAAATAATTTGGTTATTGATGGATAGGCAGGATATGGAGTGATTACTATTGATGCCCATGATTCTTTTAGTTTTGTCCCATAGTTCCTTACTGGAGGTAGAAGGTGAGATACTGGAGACGTATTTAATCCAGGATTCTCTCTGGGAACGTCTCCTTATTTTGCGTGCATTTGCACGTGCCTGTTTGAAGGTAATAAGGTTTTCAGTGGTGGGGCACCGCCGAAAATTACCCCACGCTTTCTTCTGCTGCTTTTTAGCGAGGTTGCAAGCCTCGTTCCACCACGGCTTTTTTATTCTATGGTTGCTTTTAACAGATTTTGGAATGCTCGCGTCAGCTGCATTAATGATAATGGAGGTGACATTCCTAACGACCTCGTCTATGTTTCCTTCAATAATGTTTGGTAATATGATAGATAGCAAGGTGAAGGTCTGCCAGTCTGCTTTATTATGTATGTATCTGGGTATGTTAGTGGTTTGGTTGACATTCTGATATAAGGGTGAGAGAATGATCGGAAAGTGATCGCTGTTATGCAAGTCACCAGAAACTGAGAAATTATAGAAGGGGAGGATTGAAGGAGAACAGATGGCAAGGTCGATGGCATGAAAGGATTTAGTTGGATGATGGAAGTAAGTATTGTCGCCGTTATTCATAATACATAGAGAGAAATCAGTTGTAATTTGTTCTATTTGTTCACCTCTAGTATTGGTATCTTTGCTGCCCCATAATGGGCTATGGCCATTCATGTCACCAAGGAGTATAAATGGTGTTGGAAGTTCATGAATAAGATTATTGAGAGATGTTTGGCTAATTGTTTCATTGGGAGGGAGATAAATGCAGCCGATGGTAGTGAGCTGTTTTAATTTGACACGAGCGGCAACTGCTTGGAGATTGGTATTCAGATTGACTATTATGTAGGGATAGTTATTGTTGACTAACAGGGCCACACCACCAGAGGCCCTGTCACTCAGTTCGTAGTCTTTCCGAAGGATTGTATATTTGCTGATGGTAGGATGTTTATCGGGTTTGAGATAAGTTTCTTGAAGAGCAAAGCAGGCGGGATTGAGGTCATAGAGAAGTGTTTTAAGGTCATCAATTTTATTCTGAAAGCCGTGGCAGTTCCATGAGAGCAACAATGCCATAATTATGTAATGTTATGGGCATTGTGCGTCTCCTTTGTAATCCCTGCAGAGATATCAGGCGGTTTTATTTCTTCGTGTTCCATCGATTCTTCATCACTAATATCAGTTTCAGATGGATCTAGTTTTAAAATTGTGTCATCAATATGTGGCTGTGGAGGTACTTTTTTCTTGCTAAATTTGTTATATTTTAATTTGTAAGTAGATGTTTTACTAAGCTGTGGTCTGATTTGGGTACAGCTATTACTTGTTACCTTTTTTTTAGGTGGAGTTTTTGGGGATGTAGAGCAAGGTTTGTTCTGCTTAAGAGTACTTTGTTTACTTGTTATGGTATTGATGGTGGAAATATTTGATGGAAAGTCGGTTTGAATGGCTATTGATTTCGTAGATTTTACTATTGCAGCATAGGATAGGCCAGGTTTTGGTGTACGATCTTCTATTATTTTACGAGCTTCAGGGTATGAGATTCTTTGTGTAGCACGTATTGACTGGATTTCTTTTTCAAATGCCCATTTTGGGCATGACTTTGAATATGATGGATGTTCCTGTTTACAGTTGACACATTTTGCAGCTGCAGAGCAGGTATCACTGTCGTAGTCAGAGGCACCACAACGAGCGCAGGCTGGTGATCCACGACAGGAAGTTTTAGTATGACCGAACTTTTGACACTGGAAGCAACGGATAGGATTTGGTATATATGGTCTAACGGGACATAATAGATAGCCAGCTTTAATATGGGATGGAATTGTGGGACACTGGAAAGTCAGAATAATATGTTTAGTGGGTATAATTTGGTTATTGCGTCGAATAGTGATTCGACGCACAGCACATACTTTTTCATCTTTTAGGTTTTCTAATATTTCGGCTTCAGAGCAGTGCAAAAGTTCAGGTTCTGATACTACTCCTCGTGAGATATTTAAGGATGTATGGGGTGTCACTGTAACAGGTTTTATGCCAAAGTTTTTAATCTTCATTATTTTGGATGCTTGTCTATTGCTTGATACTTCAACTAATAGGTCTCCAGATCGTAATTTCTTAACTTTTTTGACTTCTCCTACATTGTCTGTGATACATTTGTGTATTAAGAATGGTGATGTTTCATTAAAGGTACCTTCAACATAGTGGATGATGAAGAATCGAGCGTTCATATGTGAAAGTTGTGCATCAGTGTTTTCATTAGGAGTGGACAGTGGATTTAAGGTATGCGGAACATTGACGTTTAACAAAGAATTTTTCATAGCCATGTTGGGGGAATTGAGATTCGGACCCGACCGCACCACCCACCACGAAGCCCAACGAGGGGGTGTGCAATTGCACACCAGTGCTAATCGGGTCTATACGCGCTCAGTGCATCCCTTAGGCAGCGTCCACCCTTAACGACGTGCCCAGTAGATGTCCGATTGCTTGATCCCTAGCAGTTGATCGAAATCTGTACCACCAGCCGATTGATATACAGGGGAACGCTGTATACCTCCCGTTTACCCGAAGCCGAGGCCAAAGCAATGTGTTGAGGTTTCTCCCGTGTCTGTGGAAATTCCGTAATGATGATTTCCTTTACGGGAACACCCCTCAATTACCAGGATCCCCATTTCCGGGGACACGGGTCTCCACGCACGGCAAACACGTGGGCAGTTTAACCGCCAATAGAAGCTGACGGCACAGAGCGACCGCAGCTTCTAAAGGGGGGCCCTCACCTCCAAGGAGTAAACTACACTGAGGGAGAAAGCGAAGGAGAAACAAAGTAGAGAGGAGGGTAAACAAAAGAGGAGTGAAGGATCGCTGGGGCCCCGGGATTGCGACACCCGTGAAAACCTAAAGAAGGTCTTCCCCCTGAGGGGAACAGTAATGAGAAAAAACTTAAATTTTACAATGAATTAATTTCTAATCAAGTGCTTACACATACACACACAGCAACAAAAACACATACACAATATATACTGAATGCAAAATTTTAATTTCTATAACATATATTCAACATCAAAATGCATATTTACTTTTAAAAAATTACAAAATGATTTATTTGCCAATGCCAGTGTTTACATTTATATATTTCTTTGATTTGGTCCCTTTCTCAAGATTTATTCCAAGGAACATCCTGTAAAAAAAAAACAATCATTATATAAAGTATTATGAATGCTCACAAGAAATTTATATATGGATTTTAGTCACCCTCTGCTAACCCTGCAACTATGATAAATATTAATATTCAGCTCATACTGGGCCCAGCTTTTTTTGGATGCTTTATATCGCAAAAAAAAAAAAAAAATTTAAGCTGTTTCCATCAACATAAATTTTTCAAGAACATTTGAAAATCCTTTAACAATAACATCAAAAAGCAGTCATATTTTTCTTTGAAAATAGGAAAATGTAGAATGAGTGCTCATAATTAAAATTGTATTTTAAAAATTGTTTTCCTAATTACTTTATCAGTATTACAGCACAGTATATGACACAGCAAACATATTTAATTTTATTAGTATCACGGGCATAACAGTTTTGAGAATTCATTAACCATAGAATTTATTTTAGAGATTGTCCCACATTAATTTCAGTGGTGAAGTCAGCGGAGGAAAAAAATGCATCTGCAGTTTCTGAAAGTTTTGCTAACAACATTTCAATGTTTCTACAGATTTCACAGCTTTTGCTTCCCCGACTTTTCCTGACATTTATCATGATCTTCCCTGACTTTTTATCTAGTGTGCTTTCACGAATTTCACAATCCTATTTTTAATATTACTTCCTTTTTTTAATAACTTTATATATATTTTGCATTTTTTCTACAAATAATAATAATAATAATAAAATTAATAAATACAAGAATTTTATTTGACATTCCTGGATTCTAACAAAAACCATGTTTCATAATAATTCAGTATAAACCTAAGCATATTTCAACTAAAATATGTTCATAAAGGATACATTTTAAAATTTATAACATACCTGCCAACATCACGTGAAGAAAATCCAGTAGATTTATGTGGTATCACTATCTTAAAATTACAATTACTTATCTGCACTACAAAACATACTTCGACATTTTTTCACCCTGTAAATTTCACCATCTATTTTATGCATCATTTTTTAAATGTAAGTTGACTTCACACACTGCTATGGTGTTTAAAATTAACACTTTGCTTTTTTTAAAAACATTTATTAGGTCGTAACGAAAGTTTCCCGCCACCGCAGAAGTAGGGAAGAAAGGAGAGTTCTGCCCATGCGCAGCCATGTTAATCGTGCGCAGCCATACAAGTGCGTTCCCTAGGTTGAGAGAGAGAGAGGGGGGGGCGTGGTCGGACCGGATGTGGGGAGCGGATGCTAAGACCGGATGTTCAAAGGGTTGATAAGAATTTTTTTCCTTTTTTTCAAATAAGGATACTTGTAATTTTTTTCAGATTGTGACATATTTTTCAAATAAGGAGACTTGTAATTTTTTCAGACTTTAAGGTATTTTTCAAATAAGGGGACTTGGAAAAATTTTCAGACATTAAGATATTTCTCAAATAAGAGGACTTGGAAAAAAATTTCAGATTGCGATGCATTCTCTCATGAAAAATAAGGGACTTTAACATTTAGTATCAAAATAAGAGACTTTGACATAATTTTAAATAAGCTATATGAATTAAACCTGAAATAAAAAATATTATTGTAATTAAATGAGGACCCACCAGCCGCCCGGTAGAACTCGTCTACCGCCTCATTTCAAATAAAAATTTTTACTATGCTTTTCCACGTCACGCTAGCCTCGCATGAATGGAGACAGGGCGTAGCACAGAGGATGCGTTGTTGTTTTTGTTTCTTTAAATAATAATTAACTATGTGGAGCAAAGAAATGAACAACATCCCCAGGAGGCCTACGAACTTTAATTTTAAGTTAAATAAGTAATTTTACAACAAATATTTTTTAACCAAGTTTTAATTTTTAGTTAAATAATTTTACAACAAATATTTTTTACCAAGTTTTAATTTTACAACAAATATTTTTTACCAAGTTTTAATTTCAAGTGAAATATTTTTTACCAAGTTTTAATTTTAAGTGAAATATTTTTACAACAAATATTTTTTTAATCAAGAGTTAATTAATTTTTATTTTTAACCAAGTTTTAATTTTAAGTTATATAATTTTATTACAAATATTTTTTTTAATCAAGTGTTTTTAATTTATCAAGAAAAAAAAATTAATCAAGTGTTTTAATTTTTAGCTAATATTTCTATAGTCTATATTTAATAAGTAAGTTTACTAGAATATTAAAGTAAGGTTTAGGATACCCATACATTTTCTACAAATTTAATCTACTGTTAGGCAAGTGAGAAAATTATACCATAGAAAGATTTTTACAAATAATGATATAGTCTTATATTCTATTGCGAGAAAATCACTTTAACCATATATCCCCCAAAACTCAAGTTTTTGTATACGAAATGTATGAATACGCGTTAGACCCCCTTAGAAAGTCCTCCTACCAAGGCACCCCTCATCCTAGACAGATACCCCCGCGTGCAGGTTTGCCTTAAAACACAAACAAACAAAGTATTTATCTAAACATTTTTTCTTACCAACACATTTTTGATAAATTTTAGGCAGCGATTATACTAGTTTATATTTTCTATAGATCAATTAGAGAAAAAATTGCATTTTTAGTAATCCTACAAAACATTTTTACTGTATATCCCAAGTAGAGTAACTTGACTTATAGAATTTCAATACGATACGAGTTAGATTGTTTATGTGCAACACTCATTTCAGTTTGACTATGAAAGCATAATTTTATACATGAATCAACCTTTTTAGAGGTCTTTTATGGATGCACTTAGCATATTTTATAGAAAGGTGAGCATAACAAGCACAAACTTTTAGACTAGATAGTACTATTGTTAGAAAGTTGAACTATTGGAAATAAAAATTGAAGATCCGTTTTAGCACAGTTGTATACTGCATGTACATAAATATCTTTCAACTACTTAGATAAAATGATAGTTTAAATCGCAAATCATTACTTGAACTAAAAAATACAAGGTTTTTACTTACGTGAAGCCACATCTTGCGAAATCTTCTAGTCTCTGGACAAAGTACCAACATCTATACGGCTAGCAAGACCGGAAAATCGAGTAATGATTTAAAATACATTAACTCTAAGTTCCGTCCCAGCTGCCACTTGTAGAAAGCTCTTTCACCATATATCCCTCAAACCCCAGTTTTTGTATACAAACTGCATAAAGTACTTCTACCGATAATGCTATTAATATTAATTACACTGGATTACCAACTTAAAATTTCGCAAAACACCAAAATACAGAAAAACATACATTAACAATAACAAAAAAATCACACTTAAAAGTACAACACATCAAAAGTGCAACTATAAGAACCACATAATTATTTTCAATTAGAATTACGGTATCAACTTATATGTAACTAAAATAATAGAAAATATTACACTTACCCTGTACTTGTACACGCGAGAGGCGAAAATAATAAAAATATTCGCAAATATATCCACAGCATAAGTAGAGCACATGCATGTGGTATCCTTAGTACAGCTGATAAGAAATTTAGAGATAAGAAAGTGCCTTGAGGCTCTACAGAGCGGCTAAATAACAGTAGGCCAGTTTGCCGATAAGATAAAACCAGGGAGGGTGCTAGGGGAATACCGAATTGTGGGGACACGTGTTTCATTCTGCGTTCAAAAATGGGGACTTATGGATTAAGATGTTTACTACTTAAAAACATAATCTAATTTTTACAAACGCATTGGAACTTTGTAAAGGATATCTATTGAACACGTATTAAATACATTATGATTATTCTTCTGATCGACATTATATCCTAAATTCAAATATCAAAGTTAAGCTACAACGATTAATATATTTTACGTAGTTTAGGAAAATAATGAATCATTAAATTAATTTCTGTGAAACAATTAGCAAAGATCATTGTACTAAAGCAAATTATTTTTGTTAAGTTTTGATAAATAACAGTAATAAATTATAGGCATTGCAGATGAATGAGTATTCACGTATAAAATAGGTATTAAAAATATTGTTTAAAACAATTTTTAGAATAATAAACTAAAATTTTTATTTAATAAAGCCATAAACTAAAATTATTAATTAAAACTTGTTAATAAATTAAACATATCAAAATTTTTACACTCAATTTTTTTTTATAGACTTAAATTTTACATAGACATCCTTTTAATAAATGCATAAACTAAACTTATTGTTTAAAACAATTTTTTACAATAATAAACTAAAATTTTTATTTAATAAATTCATAAACTAAAATTTTTTTAATAAAGTCATAAACTGAAATTATTAATGAAAACCTGTTAATAAACTAAACTGATTACTCTAAAAGATAGCTAATCACAACATATATCAGAAAAAATATAAGCAATTATAATACCTGAAAAATACCGGACAACACTCTTGTTGCATGCGGACAAAACATCGGTCAGCTCGGCTAAAGAATTCTTAGGTATCCGTTGCAGGAGAACTTACCTACGCCCAACCTACAAACTCTACAAATTTAACGACAACTGATTTTCTCTTATCAGGTATCACAGATCAGATAAGAGATAAGGAAGTGACATGCGCAGAAGACACGTGATAGTGACGTGTGCAAATCTGTGTTGATTGAATATCCGGTAGGTTTCTGGCAGGATGTACTATTTGCAATTAGGGGCAACTCTTAGTAACCAGCTAAGACAAGTTAGATGATGCAATATCTACTGGGTTGAGAAAGTTTTAAGGTAGAGGGCGCTTGGGTAATCACGTGATTTTTTAAAGAATCCGTATACAGACATTTTAGTTAGATAAAGTGGCCAGGTGTGTGTTGCGAGACTCTCTTTACACTGTGTGAGCCTATACTTAAGACGTGTGTTTTAATTGATTTTTCGCCGAGTTTCAAAAATGTCTTTGCTTGAATCGATCGAAAATAACTTTAACATTGAATACACTCCCGAGTTTTATACTCAAAGTGGTGCCGATGTGTTGCTGCAAGAAATAATACAATTGCCTTTAGATGTAAAGCCTCTGCAAAGTATTGAAAAGAAAATTTCCCCCGAGTTTTATACTGAAAGTGATGTTGACGTGCTACAGCAAGAATTGTTTCAATTACCCCTGCAAAGTAGTGAAAAGAAAATTTCCTCGACCCGTAAAGTAATTACTTTTGCTGATGAAGGAATCAATTACAGTTTACCTGGAGCAACAGTCTATGTTTACTCTTGGATACCCATTTTGCAAAAAATACGTGAAGATCTACAGAAAGTGACAAATTATGAATTTAATATGGTGCAAGTGAACTTTGGCTCTGAAGAACAACCTAAAATTGAAGACGGCAACTACGAAGATTTTAATCTAGACCTATCATCAGGTGTATGCATTCTAAGTTTTGGATCTAAACGAACTTTGGATTTTAAACCAGCGAACTGTGAAACCGCTACCATTAAATTAGAACATGGCTCAATGTGTAAGATATATCCCCCAACCAACAAACTTTTAACGCATGGTATTCCTTCTGAACCTTATGTGACAGACCCGCACATTAACCTAACATTTGCCAAAATGTACATTTATGAGCCTTCCCCGAAAAGGGCAAAGTTGGACGATTGGACGGATCATCTTTACCATAGCTTATATGCTTCTGTAAATAGTACATGGCACTTGGAAAGACTTATCTACGTTTCACTTCACGATGAAAGAACTGACTTGAAGATCTATATTAGACAATTTATTCAGAATGCCCAATTAGACTATATACCAACCGGTCAGGGAGTCGTGATGAACCCTTCCACATGGATCGAATTTATTGTAAAACTATTAGATTTTAATATAGGTCATAGCAATAGCTCTTTTATTTGTAATAATCAATTATCTGTATTTAATGATGATGGAAAATGCATCTTACAACAAATTTACAAAACCGCAGATTCATTCACGTTAAATCCAATTTCCTTAACACTTTTAAATGATCAAGTAAAAAAACTTTGCGAAATGAGAAATGAAATATTGGAATGCATTTTAAAAACGCTATATACGACGACCCTGCCTCATTTAATTT
>JAWZYV010011380.1:0-13553 GCA_038373885.1 Cheiracanthium punctorium | reverse complement strand
TTCCAGTTCCATTACGCTTAAAACACGAATTTATTTTTGTTGGGGGAGGGAGTCTACTCATTGCCGCAAATGGGTGGTTTGTATAGTACACAACCTTCCTTTTAAAATTTTTCTTTCCATCTCTAAAAATTAGATTTTGTTATGCAAGAATAGTGGATAGAGACCTCTAGGAGGTGCTTTATCGACCTCTAGAGATACTCAAAAGGCCTGCCAAATTACTCCAATAACTGTACTATATAACTGCATAAACGACCAACCTAAAAGAAACATGAAAAAATCTTAACTACAGTTCCCGAAAGCTCTGAAAATGGAAATATCCTATCTTATTCTACAAGGCCAATTAGGATATGCTTTTTTTAAATGAAATTTTGACATAGACATATGTCCAAATATGGTCATATAGTTCCACATGGCCATATATGTTGACAGTATATAAATGCATAGTTTATTCTTGAAAAGCATCTTGAGCTTTGCGTAATTTAAATATTTTAAGAGTGTTCAAAGATCTTGTAGTTTTTGGCAAAAACAGCCTCAATGTGGTCTCGACGGTAGCACCTCGAAACAATGATGGACACAGAAGGGAGGATCTCTGCCGTCGCGTCCTTTTAGCGTTTGGACCGAACAGGTTCGAGTCAATAAAACACCTAAGTATTTATTTTTAACCACTTTCCTTAGAACCAAAGTCTGTTAGAGATTTTTCACTTGCGTAATAAACACGCTCTACAAAACTCTTACTAAGAGAATAAGCGCGGTTTTGTTGCTTGACACGAGTGCTATTTACCTAAGTATGTCACTGCATGCCACTATTAGTTTCTAGTTAGCTATACAGAGAGGAAATAAAATAAAAGTATTGTTTTCTACAAATGTTCAAAAATTAGGAATTTTTAAGAATGTTCAAAACAGAAATTCTTAAAGGAAACAAAAGAAATTTAGTCCCATTAAATTGGTCGTTTTAAAAGCCATTTAAGTCGCGATTTTTCAGGAATCAGTAAAGTATTTACCATACGCAAATACATAGATTTTGCATTTATCTCAGTGAGCAGGCTTCAGAGTGTATAATATTTTTATTAGCATTAATATCAGTAAATGTAAGATACAAAATGTTTCTTAAAATCGAACTTTTTTTTTTTCAAATACGGACTAAAATGCAAAAAACAAGTTTTGAGAAAATTTTCTAACACCTATTGCAATACACAAACCTATCCTAGCTTATACAGCATTGGCGGAGGTACTTAGAAAATTCATTAAAGGTTACCTTTCTATGGAAAATAATAAATATTTGTAAAAGTTTGAGGCATTTAGAAATTAAACGCCAATCAAGGAACAAATGTCATGATAAAAGTTTCCGAAAAACTTGTTGATAACAGCTGCTGTGACCTTTGCAATGTGCCATGGATCCTCTCGATTGAATCTGTGCTACTCACCAATGAATTTTGGTTTAACATGTTCGTTCGTTCGTTCTCATCATTGAAAAAGCCCATCGAAAAAGACGCTTCGTCTGTGATCAATGTTGCTTCCGTACTTGGATCTTTGAATGCTTCAACGGAGTCCAACGTTCCAACCAAGAAATTATTACACCCCTCTACCAATGATTTCGTATGATTTACGCTCAATGAATTATTTTGTATGAGAAGGATATTTTAATCCTTAATTTAACATATTTTAAATATTTATAACATTCATCAAAAATTTTAATAGTTTTACTACGAGAAAAATAAAACTGTCATGACGTCATTTTTGACGGCTTAGTGATGTCTGTGCCGCGTAACCAGCTGCGTCAAAAAAGGGTCTTAAGCCCGTAGGGATGGACGCGAGACGACCTTTTTGTGAGACGAGACAGAGATTTACAGCTTTTTTTCGAGATGAGACACACATTTTTAACATTACGATATAGAGATTTTTGCGAGACGAGACAAGCTTTTAGGCTATTTTTCGAGACGCGAGACGCTTAATTTTCGTCTCGCGTCCATCCCTCCCTAGTCATCGCGTGCCATAGATCTTGAGACATCCCCTTATTATTTGGCGATAAATACTAAATTGTGCTAAATTGCAAGGTTAATGAATGAAAGGAAATTTAATTTTTGTACGGTCCTACATTTCCTATTCTTTATATTTGCAAACATGTTGCTCTGTGTCTGAGAAGATAAATAAAATTCCCATGTCGATGAAATATTACAAGTTGCACAATTTAGTATGTATCGCCAAATAATAAGGGGGTGTCTCTAGATCTGTGGCACGCGGTCAAAGTTTCGATCGTCCGCCATCTTGCTGGTAGTTAAGTCGAGCGATGGCAACGGCTGCCCTTTTTTCAGCATTGGGAAAGGGCTGCACCTCAAAGGTTTAAGCTATCAACCCTATTCAAAATAGGGTACGTAGCGTAAATAGTTTTCTTTCTTTCTTTCTTTCTTTTTTTTTTTTTTTTTTTTTTTTTCTTTCCAAGGAGTATCCCAAAGAATCCGAATTCATTAAGATCCAGGGGAAGTCATTTAAAATGTATTTTAGTTGATTTGATATTTGGTAATGGCAAAGCTCACTCTGGACAAATGAATGAATGTCTTGGACGGTGGACTTTTTAATGCGTATTCTCGTTACATCTGTAGAAAACTGCCAAAAACTCCAGACTCTTAGATTGAACTCCGAGCGATGGCCAGAACCCTGGCCCTTCACATTTCAGCCATCTACCAATGTTCAGTCTTAATCCACTTGCCCAGTGGTGAGCAGAAGGTATTTTAAAGGCAATATCTTTCAAACAAAACGAGGGCCTCAACATGGCGCAGTGGTTATATCACTGGAAATGGTAGACGGGCGAAGTGTGAAGGTCCCGGGTTCGGGTCCCATCGCGCGTCCGTCGACCTAACCGTTCGGAGTTTACCGTGGTTTTCTCCGAAACTTAGTGTAAATACGTGTTAGTACCCCTTAGAAAGACGCCCACGGAGGGCACCCCACCCTGACATCTGCTGAAAAATGGAAGAATGCGAGAACAGCTGGATAGCTAGCTGTGGCACAGCCAGCTATCGTCAAAAAAGGGTGTCTAGATCTGTGGCACGCGATGACCGTTTCGGTCGTCCGCCATCTTGCTGGTAGTAAAGTCGAGCGATTGCAACGGCTGTCCTTTTTTCAGCATTGGGAAAGGGTTGCGCCTCAAAGGGTTAAAAGTTATTCATCCTTTTGCATCCCAAGTTCTCAGCTCGCACGCCCCAAAGCCTTGTCTTGCCATAACATGAGATCGATAGACGGAACTAGACGTGTCGTGATCTCGCACTCATCCCCATTAACCACTTTTATTCTAACCATGGTCCACATTAGTCAGTATAGGCAACACTTTTCCCACGCCGTCGATGGACCTGGATAAAGAGTTTCAATAGGCAGTGGATGGCCAAGTTATTAGGAACAGTCACAAGAAATGTGTTTTAGTGAAGGAAAGGAAGTAAAATAAATATACACTCAAACCAATTAAAGGATATTGTCAGTTTTATATAAAGTAAAGATATAAGCGAAATTTATTTTGCCGAAAATGGAAGAAGAGAATCACATATGCAAATTTTTCTGATTTTCAAACTGTGGAGTATGCTAATTTTGAGCTCGACGTCAAAAACGGCGCTTTAGTGGCAGTGAATGAAATTGGACTTTCAACTGAATAAAAGACAATGAAGACAAGGATGATCGGCATTCAGTGACTGCTTTGTTTCGATGAGTACGATGTCTCAGTGAAGTCATTTAACCGATTCAGAAGCTTGGAGAGTTGTCGGTAGGTTAGAAGGGGGCCAAACTCAAGCCGAAATAGCGCAAGCCATTGGAGTGTCACAAAGTGTGATTTCCAGGATCTGGAACAAGTTTTTGGCGACTGGAGGTGCAGGCCGAAGACCAGGGCAAGGTCGTAGACGGGCAACAACGCCCAATGAAGATCGTTATTTAGTGTTAACGGCTCGGAGACACCGCAATATGAAGGCTGCTCTTCTCCAACAACACCTTCGCTCGGCTACTAGCTGCACGGCTTCAACTCAGACTGCCCGAAACCGGCTCCATGGTGTAGGTCTGTATGCTCGCGGACCTATAGTACGTGTTAGACTAACATCATGGCATCGTCGCGACCGCAGGGAGTGGGCAACAGAGCATGTGAACTGGAGGAGAAATGAATAGAGCAATGTTCTTTTTTCAAACGAGTCCCGTTTTTCAGTTCATCCTGATAATAGGCGTATTTTCATCTGGAGGGACCGTGGCAGTAGGAATAATCCTGCGATCGTGCACGAAAGTGTCAGCTTTGACGGTGGGAGTGTTGGTGTAAGGTGGCATCTCCATTGACGGGCGCACAGACCTCTACATCATTCCAGATGGACCGCTGACTGGTCGCCGATATAGGAATGAGATCCTCAGACCTATTGTAGTCCCTTACGCTGCAGCAATCGGAGATGACTTCATTTTAATGGACGATAACTGCAGGCCACATCGTGCTAACCTGGTGGAGGATTTCCTTTTCGAGGAAGGAATCGTACGAATGGAATGGCTAGCGTGTTCTCCAGACATGAATCCAATGGAGCACGTTTGGGACGCTCTAGGAAGACGAGCTGCTGGCCTCCAACCACCCCCACAAACTCTCCAAGAACTGGAAAGAGCTCTTCTGGAAGAGTGGGACAGAATACCCCAACTCGTGATTAATAGGCTCATTGACCCCATGCCTCAAAAGTGTTCAACGTTGGTGGCCGTCCGTGGAAACCATACCCTCTACTGAAAATGATTTCCTTTGAAGAAAACACCTTTTCTTATTCTTTTTTCTCATATGCACAAATTGTGTTTTTGACCGTTTCTACACAAATGCGCAATAAAATGAATTTTTTTCTGCCAAACATGTGTAATTTATTCTCACATAACCTACTACGTCTGACGACCATGTATCAATCAGATAAAAAGTTTCCCAGCCACAAGATCCACCTAAAACCGCAATATCCTTTAATTGTTTTGAGCACAGTAGTTTAAAAAAACTAAAAACATGCGTTAGTGATAAATTGAACTAACTAAAAAGTGAAAAATAATTCTTAATATAGAAATAAATTAATAAACGAAAAATAGTATTATGGTGAAAAAAATGTGGGACGCTTGTGTTATATTTTTTGAATCATTTTTGTACTAGTCGTACCGATCGAATATTCTCAAGAACTGATATATGGAGTACCCCATTGCTTTTTTCACAATAATACTATTTTTCGTTTATTAATTTATTTCTATATTAAGAATTATTTTTCACATTTTAGTTAGTTCAACTTATAACTAAAGCATGTTATTTAGTTTTTATAAAACTATATTTAGTTTTCACTTTTTAGTTCGATTTGTTATAAAAACGTGTTTTTTAGTTTTTTTAAATTGCACTTATTTAAAATTTATATATTTTTTAATTTTCGATATCTCTGATAAGACACTAAGGAACACTTAGTTGGAAAGTACAGTAGCGGATTCAGGGGAGGGGCTAGGGGGCTTCAGCCCCCCCCAAAAGAGATTGCTAAGGGGTAACATTCTGCTTCATTATACACTTTGAATATGTAAAGTGACCTTTTTTAATCACTTAGCCCCTCCCAAAAGTTTTTACATTGGTTTAGACTAAAATTTTGCTTTATTGTATATTTTGTTTGGATGAAATAAGCCTTTTTTTTTTCAAAATTTAGCCCCTCCCAAAAGAGAATTTCTGGATCCGCCACTGGGAAAGTACAAACTGTGAGATAATTTACTTTCACTGTGCACCCGTGGCGTAGATAGGATTTTATTTCGGGGTGGGCTGGATATCAAATTTAAAGCTAAGGTTCAATTGTAAGCTAAATAAAGGGTCCCATTTCGGGCGACACCAGCCCCCCCCCCCTCTGGATACGACCCTGCTGCGCACCAAAGTATTAATTAACCTGCAGTTAAATGCTACCTTCCTCACTAAAAACGAAAAATAGGTCTCTAATCAGCAAACAAGTTTCATATAACGACTACAACAAACACAAACATCCATGTAATAATTAGATTTGCCATCTGGATTTAAAAACGTAACTACCCAAACATACCATTGAATACAGTTACCAATAGCGAGAGAGGTTCTACTCCATTGTGCTGAGCCGAGTGCTGAAATGGTACGCATGCGTAGACCGCGCGCTTGCTCCATCTCTCTTGCTCTCACGCAAAGAATCTCTAAGAAAATTACTAATCCTGACGATCCCAATCAGGATAATGGCATAAACTTATCAAGTTATTTTATCATCGGTCCTTGATAAGTCTACAAAGTTTAAATTAAATCTGGCCGTTTAAAGTGGGTCAAAATAGAGTTCAAAGGAGTCGGTTACAAACAAACATAGAGGTGAAACTAATAAAAGCATGTTAAAAACACTGGGGCTGTTTAGAATAAATGATTTTATTTTTATTTATTGTTCATTCCTGCATTATTTTCGATGTACATAACATTGTAAAACAGGGAGTTAATGAATGTTGTCAGTATTTGGTTCCATTCCCTTTGGCGTCTATAACGACTTCAACACTCCTTCGCAAATACTTTCAATGCACTTTGAGGCATTTTCTTTTATTGCGGAATTGTGATACCAAACATTTATTATTTTTTTTCTATTAGTTGCCGCCAATTTTTGATCCCATTTCCTTAACGATTTCTCTCTTACTTATCTCCCACAAATGTTCGATAGTCCTGGGGTTCATATCCGTTGGAGTATCAGAAGAGTTTGAATGCACATACGATCAATCTTTTAGTACTTATGACAGACCACACTATTTAATTATTTTACCAGGATGTGTTTTTTAAAACTATTTTATCATTATCACAGTAAAGCAATAAAAAAAGTGCGCAGAAAGTATGCCTGGAACGTAGTCTAAAGGAACTGGTCACCAAATTTTGACTGACATTCTTTTACCTTCTGTTTTTTATATTACGTACATAAGTTTTATATATTTTTTAACAGAAAATAATGAAGACGAAATTATAATAAAATGATTTATTCTATACTACCAATGTTTTAATCCTTTTTCGCAACTTGGGCACAGAAATAATATTTTTTGTGAATGTTCTAACAATTTGGCCACACACTGTGCCTTAAAAATGCCGCTTTGAAATTAATCACTTCTGGACCTCAAGATTTTCGGTAGCGCTGTTGCCTAAAACTTTCGCTAAAATTCCTCTCTCAGTGGCGTAGCCATGTGGAGGTCATAATTCCCCCCATGAGGAATTCTCCATAGAAAATGTATATCTATTCTTCCCTCCATTATAACACATACCTATACATATACTTGAGTTGCAGTATTCGAACCCCCCCCCCTCCCAATGAAAAATTTCTGGCTACGCCACTGTCCTCTCTGGTTATGTTACGGTGGAGAAAGTGTGCTATCCAGGTGCTAAAAGTTGCATAAAAATCTGGTTAGTTTATGAGAGTCGAGAGGATGATTAAATGAAGTACAGTTGCTATCATTTATGTATCAAATATTTAACAGCCATTTCAGTATGAATTAATTCAGTTTCATACTCTATATTTCAGATAGTTTTTTTGAAAAGAAGAGGCTGTTCGGTTCTATTCTGTCCAGAGGTAATTACTGCTAAATTCAAAGGCTGAACACTGAAATTATTTAATTGGAAAATGGTGTCATTAATTTCCATCTTTGCAATGCTACTTTTGCAAACGCACATCGTCTGCGGCAATGTTGAAGATCCAACTTTGCCTATCCTGTACAACTCTCTGATTTCTGGCAACAACTCTCTAACAGAAGACGTGAGTTCCTCTCTTCTTGTTAACTCTCTGATTATCCATAATATTTCGTCTTCGCTGAACGACAACAGATCTGTCAGTATCGAAGAATGGAATTCAACACGCAATGCGAGTGAGCACATGCTGAACTGCAGAAATGTAACCCTTAAAAGTGAAATATTCTTGAAATATTTCCCAGATTTGAACTCCTCTTTTTACGTGATCGAGGGAGATTCAGTGACATTATGCAGATATCTGTGGATCAAAACAATATGGGAACACCTTAGCAGTGCGGGGATTGGCTTGGAGGTGCTGGCAACTCACGTAGTGATTCCGATAGCATTTATCTATGGCAAAAGAGGTCTTGCATTATCGATTTTGGCTATATCTTTCATATGTTTGCCGTGGTTTTATCCCCTCTACGGCAACGGTGTACAATTATATAAAATAGTCCGTGTTACACTTGGCCTTTCCAGTTATATAGTTGCATCCTTTTATGTCTGGTTGAGCATATTCACCTGCTCCACTGTTTTGAATTATCTCAAATTAAATGATTATATTAAAATCATCGAGTACAGCAACGAGCAGTATCTTATCGATATAGTAAGGGGAGTTTATATTGCTAGAGCTGGCTTCTGGCTGGGTGGTGTTCTGGGATTATTAACGTACGCCCTGAGCACGGCTTTGATCGGTCCCACGTATGGCACAGATGAGATAATAAATTGTACAATGCTTTTCAGGTTTTACCCTGTGTTTTTAATTATGTGCGTGGTTTTGTCAGTTTTGTGTACCATCACGTTTATTAGTTTCTGTAGTAGTACTAGGCAAAGTGGAATCTCGTCCAAACGGGTTACGCAATTCATATTTAAGTGTCATTTTAATTTTCTTTTTCTGGTGTCGATTGGGACCTGGATGATGGTCAATTTACTAATTGAGGACGGGAAAGAAGAGATAAAACTGCCGGTTCTCTGCTCTTTCTTATTATTATTCACAGTTGCAGCATTGAACGTGGTGACGTTTTTTTTCTTGTTCCAAGGCTTTTATAACAGACTCCCTGATTATGAAGCCCCTACATACCTAGAACAGAGAGTTGCAGTACATTTCACGCTTAACGGAAAGTACATCTGCGGATGGACTTACTCTGAAGAATGCTAAGGTTTATAGGAAAAGGTATGTTTCCTTTAGCTGGAATGTAAACAATTTAAGCATGGTTTAAGTTGCTAATGCATTTTCATTTTGCACGGCCTCTTTGACTCTTTTGACGAATATCAGGCCAGGAGACATACCGAAATATATATACATCGCCAATATTTTCGTAATATATTTTTCATACTAATGCTTGCATGTCTTAAATCTAGCTGCTTTCGCGTGATTTAGATCATGTGATTTATATCTTTCCTATTTATGCATATCAGTATTTTACTTTTTTGTCATCATGTGCTGCTACTTAATGTTTTACTAGGGATTCCATATTACGTTACGTAAGTTTAGCTATTTTATATTATATATATATATATATATATATATATATATATAATATATAATAGCTTACTTACGTGAAGTGAAATCCCAAGATAATCCAATGATAAAGTGAAGAAAATATAAAAAATAGATAGCACATGGTGCCAATTAACGATTTTACAAAAATCTAAAAATGAAATTAAAACTATAGATTAGAATTTTAATAAGTAAGGTGGATATCGGGGAGAGAAAACATATACGTAGAAGCCATTTGATAGGTGTAGTAAATCACTGAAATGCATAAAATAGGAGAGATTTAAATCACATGAACTTAAAAGCGCAAGATGCAGCTATTTTAAGACATGTAGAGATTAGGATTAAAAATATTACCTAATATTGGCGATATTTTTGGATTTATGCATTTAACAGTAGACAAGTATAATATATATTTCAGTACATTGAGCACGTAGTCCATTTTTAGTTTTAGGCATCATTGTGAGCCTGATGTGATCTACATGTGAACATCTGAGTGACTGCTTAACATTGATGCTAAACTGCAAAATGTATTCAGGTTGCATTTTTAAACCATAAGTGAATTTTACATTTGAAATTTGGAATTTAATACTGTTTAATAATCTTAAAGCTGCTTTCAAAAAAGCGATGGAACTTTTGAATACCTTTTCCAGTTCAATTACACTTAAAACATGAATTTATTTTTTTATTTTTATTTATTTATTTATTTATTTTTGATGGGGGAAGGGAGTCTACTCATTGCCGCAAATGGGTGGTTTGTACAGTACACAACCTTCCTTTTAAAATGTTGCTTTCCATCTCTAAAAATTAGATTTTGTTATACAAGAATAGTGGATAGAGACCTCTAGGAGGTGCTTTATCGACCTCTAGAGATACTCAAAAGGCCTGCCAAATTACTCCAATAACTGTACTTTCCATTTGCTAAACGACCGACCTAAAAGAAACATGAAAAATTCTTAAATACAGTTCCCGAAAGCTTTGAAAATGGAGAATATTCTATATCATTCTACAAGGCCAATCAAGATATGCTTTTTTAAAATGAAATTTTAACATAGACATATGTCCAAATATGGTCATATAGTTCGACATGGCCATATATGTTGACAGTATATAAATGCATAGTTTATTCTTGAAAAGCATCTTGAGCTTTGCGTAATTTAAATATTTTTAGAGTGTTCAAAGATCTTGTAGTTTTTGGCAAAAACAGCCTCAATGTGGTCTCAACGGTAGCACCTCGAAACAACGATGGACACAGAGGGGAGGATCTCTGCCGTCGCGTCCTTTTAGCGTTGGGACCGAACAGGTTCGAGTCAATAAAACACCAAAGTATTTATTTTTAACCACTTTCCTTAGAACCGAAGTCTGTTAGAGATTTTTCACTTGCGTAATAAACACGCTCTACAAAACTCTTACTAAGAGAATAAGCGCAGTTTTGTTGCTTGACACGAGTGCTATTTACCTAATTATGTCACTGCATGTCACTATTAGTTACTAGGTAGCTATGGAGAGAGGAAATAAAATAAAAGTATTGTTTTCTACAAAATGTTCAAAAATTAGGAATTTTTAAGAATGTTCAAAACAGAAATTCTTAAAGGAAACAAAAGAAATTTAGTCTCATTAAATTGGTCGTTTTAAAAGCCATTTAAGTCGGGATTTTTGAGGAATCAGTAAAGTATGTACCATACGCAAATACATAGATTTTGCATTTATCTCAGTGAGCAGGCTTCAGAGTGTATAATATTTTTATTAGCATTAATATAAATAAATGTAAGATACAAAATGTTTCTTAAAATCGAACTTTTTTTTTCAAATACGGACTAAAATGCATAAAACAATGTTTGAGAAAATTTTCTATCACCTATTGCAACCCACAAATCTATCCTAGCTTATAGAGCATTGGCGGAGGTACTTAAAAAATTCATTAAAGGTTACCTTTTTATGGAAAATAATAAATATTTGTAAAAGCTTGAGGCATTTAGAAATTAAACGCCAATCAAGGAACAAATGTCATGATAAAAGTTTCCGAAAAACTTGTTGATAACAGCTGCTGTGATCTTTGCAATGTGCCATGGATCCTATCGATTGAATCTGTGCTACTCACCAATGGATTTTGGTTTAACATGTTCGTTCGTTCGTTCTCATCATTGAAAAAGCCCATCGAAAAAGACGCTTCTTCTGTGATCAATGTTGCTTCCGAACTTGGATCTTTGAATGCTTCAACGGAGTCCAACGTTCCAATTGCACGTCGCTAAATTATACCATCGAACGAGTAGGTTAAACTTGGATTCAAGATTTAAAATGACTAGAAGACGAAAAGAATTAGCAACCTTTTATAAAGTGCTTCGGCTGGTCCTTCAAATGCTCAACTCTGTTATGTTGTTGTTGTTGTTGTCGTGTCCATGGATAGACCATGGAAAGAAAGGTGCCAGTGCCCCCGAGGGGGTTGGACTTCTACTTGTTGGTCCCTAATTTTTAACTGATTCCAAATGACGGACCAACCACCTCCTGAAAACTCTGTTATGTTGACTGTATATGAAAAAGTTAAAAATGTTGCAACAATATTAACTTTTGCTGTTTGACGACGATAATTGCCGCAGTTCAACTTCCAGCTCAAAGGGTAATATTTTGATAATATGATGAAATCCAGCACAATGATTGTTCATGGTGTTAAAACTTGTTCTTTTTGTATGCATATGTAATTTTGTGGTATGAAAATAAATTTTTTTTTTAAAGTTGCATTCGTCGTTTTTGACCAAGAAATTATTACACCCCTCTACCAATGATTTCGTATGATTTACGCTCATGTTAATGAAAAGGGACAAGAAGAGCTGCCTTATAATAACTAATGTCTATTTAAACAAAATTTTGGTGTCACTGCGATAAATTCATCAAACCCTAAGACAAAACAACACTACATACTGAACGAATATCACACTGAACGAATCGATTATAAAACACTTTCTAAGAGGGCCTTATTCGGACTGACACTTCCCTAATACATGACGGCAAGTCCTTCCAACAATAATATTGAACGGACTGAAACCAATATGAAACACAAGTATTTTATACATGCCATCTTTTCCAGATGTCTTCTGCAAAATAGTGCTTTTTTCTGGTCTTCTGTCCGGAATATAAACCTTTCAGATTTCTGCGACAGTCGGAAATCTGCCTTTTTAATTAAATTGCACAAAAAATAATGCTCAAGCTTTTCAATTTCAATCTTTTTCCGTCTTTCTTAGGAATGACAATTTTTCATTTAGCATTCATCTATATAAATCTTCAATGCAGTAGGATTAAATATGGATGCCTATTATATCATACCGTTTGACCTCCTATTTCTGCCTGATATATTTTTTCCTGAAGTGTATATCATATTTGCAGTATATACTTTGTGTTTTACTCATTAAGTATATATATTCTTAATTTTACAAATTTATGATATTAAAATACGCTTTGGAAGTTAGAGTTCATTTTTAAGATCAAATCTACCTAACAAATATGCAGGCGTTTGTGAAAGATTTAGGGCGAGATTCAAGTGAAACGCGGGCGATCGAGCTCGAATCGAACATTTTTCAGTCCACAGTTCGAACGTCTTGGCATGGCAGAATGCTTCCAATGAACAAATCTATCGTGCTGTCACGTGATCAAAACACGATTGGTTTGTTTCAGTTGAATAAGAAAAATTGATATATTTCGAAGTTTCCCTTGTTCGACGCGGAAAACGTTCGAATTGTGTTTCAATTCAATCTCGCCCTTATTTACAAATACAAAATAAATCATTTTTCATTAACTATTGTAAAGTAGTTTCGCCTACAATCCTCAGTTTTAACTTTTAATAACACATTAAGTTTACAGCTTTTTGTAATATTTTTATCAACTCATTAACACAGTTGGGTGGGAGGGGCATGATAACTAATTTTATTCTATTAAAAATTTTTAGATTCTGCTGGATTTTGTTGAGAAATCTTCAGAATTTTTCCCCCTGGAGGTTGGCAGATGTAGTATTTATTTTAATCTCTGCCCTTAGAGCATAAATCGTTGACGGTTCTTCGTTTACCTCTGTTTCGGAAAAAAGTTTAATTTTTTTTCTAATAATTACCGACTACAACTATTTATGCAGAGACCGTCTTGAAAGGTATAAAAGAGATGTGATTATGAAATAGGAAGTAATTGTAAGGATGACTTCAACGAGTGAAGTTGTTGGAGTTGTATGTATGTATGCATGCATGTGCGTTATTCTTACTTTGATTTACAATTTTACGGGTAACGATAAATTCGCGGTTGACTTTGTATTACACTTAAACGACACGGGAAACCTTACCTTTACGCTGTGATGACTTTGCG
>JAWZYV010011377.1:0-15303 GCA_038373885.1 Cheiracanthium punctorium | reverse complement strand
TATGAACGATGAAGAATCGAGCGTTCATGTGTACTAATTGTGAATCGATGTTTTCATTACAAGTTGACAGCGGAGCATTGACGATAGACGATGAATTTTTCATATCCATGTTGGGGAAGATTAAAATTCGGACCCGACCGCACCACCCACCACGGAGCCCAACGAGGGGATGTGCAATTGCACACCAGTGCTAGTCGGGTCTATACGCGCACAGTACATCCCTTAGGCAGCATCCACCCTTAACGACGTGCCCAGTAGATGTCCGTTTGCTTGATCCCTAGCAGTTGATCGAAATCAGTACCACCAGCCGATTGATACAAAGGGAAACGCTGTGTACCTCCCGTTTACCCGAAGCCGAGGCCAAAGCAATGTGTTGGAGAAAAGACCCCTCAATTACCAGGATCCCCATTTCCGGGGACACGGGTCTCCACGCACGGCAAACACGTGGGTAGTTTTCCGCCAATAGAAGCTGACGGCACAGAGTGGCTGCAGCTTCTAAAGGGGGGCCCTCACCTCCAAGGAGGAAACTACGCCGAGGGGGAAAGTGAAGGATAAAGTTAAGGAGAGGGGAGGGTAGAGGAAAGAGAAGCGAAGGATCGCTGGGGCCCCGGGATTGCGACACCCGTGAAAACCTGAAGAAGGTCTTCCCCCTGAGGGCCCCCCCCGGGGGGAAAGGCAGGAGCAACTGCTTTGACTAATCCATCACGGTCATTCACCCACGGCCCCGGCTTTTGTTGTTGTTTTTCTTCCTCTCCGAGGAACTTTTAACTTTTATCTTAGCATTTTATTTTTATTATACGGAACACTGATTCTAAACTCAAGCAAACGCCTCACACACTTAAAATCTTACACAGCTTTTTCTGCTGTATTTTTAAATGGCCTGGCCATTTTGAGTTTCTTTTTGTGATCTTTATCTTTTTTTTAAATTTTTTTCCACACTCTCACACACAATCCGCTCCCCACCACCGTTAACCCCCTTAACTATAATTGAAAGGGAGATGTGGGATTTAGTCCCGGGAACTCCCCAGACATCACGTACTTATCTCTCTCTCTCTGAATTTTCACATTCGTTAGCTCACTGCAAGGCTTTGCAATGAATAATTACGTGAAACGCAAAAAATTATGGCGGTGCCGTAGGTGTCCTGCATCTAGTAATTCCATATTACCTGCCACCTCGAAATATTGGAAAAATGTTCCTCCAATCGCTCTGTTATTGTATGTCGGAGCAAAATATATGGAAGCGGTGGCATTGAGTATTATTGATGGAGATACAGTCGTGAAAAACGGCGAATTAATGCCGAATGTTATTTCTGGGGAAGGATGATCAATTCTAACCTGGGAAAACAAAGGCCCTTTTCAGGGCCATACAAATCCTTATGCAAGATAAATTTTGAATGGGAGTTTACAAATAAACTGGAAAATGTGTTAAATGCGTAATTAAAAATTTAGCTTTCGGAAATGCGATGAATAAAAGCAAGACAGGAAATTAAAATTGTGGATGGGGCTTTTTTTATCAGTGAGGGATATACTTTGAGTATCAGTATATCTTTTATAAGTCAAAATATTTCAAAATTCGTGAATTAGAAGTGAGTTCTTGTGAAGGAAAAAAATCTTGACCATAAATTGAGAGTTTAAACATTTGCAATCTGAAATAGAAAAACTGAAAACCCCCTTGAAAAGGTATATTTTTTGCAAAGTTTCCGATACAATCATCATTTTTTATTGTCTCTCAAATATACCAAATTATTATAAACTCTCCTCGTATGATAAACTATGAGTGCTGCCATGAAATGAAAAATACCGTAACCCTTTTGAACTCAGTGCGTCGATATTCTAGTGGAATAATCGCGTTTTTTTTTTTTTTTTTTTTTTTTTTTTTTTTTTTTTTTTTTTTTTATGCTGCGGATGATTTAGGGAATTCAGGATCATTAGTCAATTTTCTTTGCCTATATTCCCATGATGATAACGATATTTGTTAAATAATAAAGGAGAACAAAAAAAAAAAAAAAAAAAAAAAAATGTTCACTCCGTTTATTAAAAAATGTGGCGAAAATTTCAAAGAACAAAAAAAGTGAGCTTACACAAGACGTCGTCACAAATTTAACTATCAGTCTAGGATTACACAAGAACAGAAAACCGTTCATAAATTCTTGCTTAGAAAAGGGCTGTGAGCGTCCAAACCTAAGATTTTAAACTGTAGGCACTGTAAATATACTTAAATTGTGTGACCTGAATTCGTTCCCTTCCCAACAAGAAATAAAATTTGATAACTTTTTAAATCATTGTTGAGTATTTTTCAGCAGGAAAATATTTCCGAAGCGAAAACCACCTTGAGTTTAACTGGTTGGTTGTTGACAGTTTACAGGTTGGTTGTTGAATTGGCTATTAACAGTGTTACTTGAGAGCAGAAATTAAAGTGTTTTCACTCCATTCGAATATTGCACTGAAAGTCGTGATCGAGGTTTCGATACAGATACATAGCCAGCTCGCTACAAGAAACTTGTAGAAAAAGAAACAGAAATTCCTAATATTCAAATCTTTATTTTAGAATAAGAAAATCGTTCTAGAAAATCAAGGGGGCGGGGCGTAGGGACGCAACGTGATTGGCTGTTGAAAAGCGGGATTTAGAATCCGGGAGAATATATATAGAGACCCGAGTTTTCTGAATTTTCACATTCGTTAGCTCACTGCAAGGCTTTGCAATGAATAATTACGTGAAACGCAAAAAATTATGGCGGTGCCGTAGGTGTCCTGCATCTAGTAATTCCATATTACCTGCCACCTCGAAATATTGGAAAAATGTTCCTCCAATCGCTCTGTTATTGTATGTCGGAGCAAAATATATGGAAGCGGTGGCATTGAGTATTATTGATGGAGATACAGTCGTGAAAAACGGCGAATTAATGCCGAATGTTATTTCTGGGGAAGAATGATCAATTCTAACCTGGGAAAAAAAAGGCCCTTTTCAGGGCCATACAAATCCTTATGCAAGATAAATTTTGAATGGGAGTTTACAAATAAACTGGAAAATGTGTTAAATGCGTAATTAAAAATTTAGCTTTCGGAAATGCGATGAATAAAAGCAAGACAGGAAATTAAAATTGTGGATGGGGCTTTTTTTATCAGTGAGGGATATACTTTGAGTATCAGTATATCTTTTATAAGTCAAAATATTTCAAAATTCGTGAATTAGAAGTGAGTTCTTGTGAAGGAAAAAAATCTTGACCATAAATTGAGAGTTTAAACATTTGCAATCTGAAATAGAAAAACTCAAAACCCCCTTGAAAAGGTATATTTTTTGCAAAGTTTCCGATACAATCATCATTTTTTATTGTCTCTCAAATATACCAAATTATTATAAACTCTCCTCGTATGATAAACTATGAGTACTGCCATGAAATGAAAAATACCGTAACCCTTTTGGACTCAGTGCGTCGATATTCTAGTGGCATAATCGCGTTTTTTATGCTGCGGATGATTTAGGGAATTCAGGATCATTAGTCAATTTTCTTTGCCTATATTCCCATGATGATAACGATATTTGTTAAATAATAAAGGAGAACAAAAAAAGTGAGCTTACACAAGACGTCGTCACAAATTTAACTATCAGTCTAGGATTACACAAGAACAGAAAACCGTTCATAAATTCTTGCTTAGAAAAGGGCTGTGGGCGTCCAAACCTAAGATTTTAAACTGTAGGCACTGTAAATATACTTAAATTGTGTGACCTGAATTCGTTCCCTTCCCAACAAAAAATAAAATTTGATAACTTTTTAAATCATTGTTGAGTATTTTTCAGCAGGAAAATATTTCCAAAGCGAAAACCACCTTGAGTTTAACTGGTTGGTTGTTGACAGTTTACTGGTTGGTTGTTGAATTGGCTATTAACAGTGTTACTTGAGAGCAGAAATTAAAGTGTTTTCACTCCATTCGAATATTGCACTGAAAGTCGTGATCGAGGTTTCGATACAGATACATAGCCAGCTCGCTACAAGAAACTTGTAGAAAAAGAAACAGAAATTCCTAATATTCAAATCTTTATTTTAGAATAAGAAAATCGTTCTAGAAAATCAAGGGGGCGGGGCGTAGGGACGCAACGTGATTGGCTGTTGAAAAGCGGGATTTAGAATCCGGGAGAATATATATAGAGACCCGAGTTTTCTGAATTTTCACATTCGTTAGCTCACTGCAAGGCTTTGCAATGAATAATTACGTGAAACGCAAAAAATTATGGCGGTGCCGTAGGTGTCCTGCATCTAGTAATTCCATATTACCTGCCACCTCGAAATATTGGAAAAATGTTCCTCCAATCGCTATGTTATTGTATGTCGGAGCAAAATATATGGAAGCGGTGGTATTGAGTATTATTGATGGAGATACAGTCGTGAAAAACGGCGAATTAATGCCGAATGTTATTTCTGGGGAAGAATGATCAATTCTAACCTGGGAAAAAAAAGGCCCTTTTCAGGGCCATACAAATCCTTATGCAAGATAAATTTTGAATGGGAGTTTACAAATAAACTGGAAAATGTGTTAAATGCGTAATTAAAAATTTAGCTTTCGGAAATGCGATGAATAAAAGCAAGACAGGAAATTAAAATTGTGGATGGGGCTTTTTTTATCAGTGAGGGATATACTTTGAGTATCAGTATATCTTTTATAAGTCAAAATATTTCAAAATTCGTGAATTAGAAGTGAGTTCTTGTGAAGGAAAAAAATCTTGACCATAAATTGAGAGTTTAAACATTTGCAATCTGAAATAGAAAAACTGAAAACCCCCTTGAAAAGGTATATTTTTTGCAAAGTTTCCGATACAATCATCATTTTTTATTGTCTCTCAAATATACCAAATTATTATAAACTCTCCTCGTATGATAAACTATGAGTACTGCCATGAAATGAAAAATACCGTAACCCTTTTGGACTCAGTGCGTCGATATTCTAGTGGCATAATCGCGTTTTTTATGCTGCGGATGATTTAGGGAATTCAGGATCATTAGTCAATTTTCTTTGCCTATATTCCCATGATGATAACGATATTTGTTAAATAATAAAGGAGAACAAAAAAAGTGAGCTTACACAAGACGTCGTCACAAATTTAACTATCAGTCTAGGATTACACAAGAACAGAAAACCGTTCATAAATTCTTGCTTAGAAAAGGGCTGTGAGCGTCCAAACCTAAGATTTTAAACTGTAGGCACTGTAAATATACTTAAATTGTGTGACCTGAATTCGTTCCCTTCCCAAGAAGAAATAAAATTTGATAACTTTTTAAATCATTGTTGAGTATTTTTCAGCAGGAAAATATTTCCGAAGCGCAAACCACCTTGAGTTTAACTGGTTGGTTGTTGACAGTTTACTGGTTGGTTGTTGAATTGGCTATTAACAGTGTTACTTGAGAGCAGAAATTAAAGTGTTTTCATTCCATTCGAATATTGCACTGAAAGTCGTGATCGAGGTTTCGATACAGATACATAGCCAGCTCGCTACAAGAAACTTGTAGAAAAAGAAACAGAAATTCCTAATATTCAAATCTTTATTTTAGAATAAGAAAATCGTTCTAGAAAATCAAGGGGGCGGGGCGTAGGGACGCAACGTGATTGGCTGTTGAAAAGCGGGATTTAGAATCCGGGAGAATATATATAGAGCCCCGAGTTTTCTGAATTTTCACATTCATCTTTTACACGTATCAAACGTACATGACTGCACAGGCACGAGACTTCTTTCGGCAGAAAGGGCTGTTCACGGCCTCTAGCACAAGAAAACGTACACTCGAAACCGACTCCGCCACACAGTTCACTGAGTGCAAGCAAAAACAGCTACCAGCTGATTCATCAGACTCCGAAGACGATCATCAGATGGAAGACTCCCAGAACGACACACACTCACGTAACTCTTCCAGAGCGGCCAGCCCAACGCAACAAATCACTGACAACATCACTGATGCGCCTCAACAAAACATCGCATCCACGTCAACACAGTCCTCCACTCAGGGCACCGCCCCACAGCAGGGAGACGAAAGGCACAGCGCGAAGCACAGGTTTTACTGTGAGTTTCCGGATGGAACTCACTTTGATCATTGCAAAAAACTATCCGAATTAGTTGGATACACTATCCAGTGTAAATACACAGGAACACTTTATATGATCACGCTAAGAGACGACAAAATGTACAGGGAGGTTCAGGCCTACCTAAAAGAAAATCAAATCGGGTGCCAGACATTCGACCCAAAACGTGAGAGACCTCTCAAAGTCATGCTTAAGGGAATTCCTAGCTACACACCAAAAGCTGAAATCGAAAATTTCTTAGTACAAAAGGGCTTTAAACCCATCAATCTAGCGTTCATTAAGAATAAGGAGAAACGATTAATACCACTCTGTGTAGTTGATCTACTGCGAACACCAAATGTCGAGGACATATACACTCTTGATGCCTACGAATACCTACAAATCTCGGTCGAAAAATATTACAATTACAAAGTCAAACAGTGTCATAACTGCCAAGGATACGGTCACTCCTCATTAAACTGCACCCTAACCCCCCGCTGTCTTAAATGCGCCGGAAATCACAGATTTAGAGATTGTCCCACTAAAGGGAAGGACCCCGTAAAATGTGCCAACTGCCAGGGACCGCATGTTGCGAACTACCGCGGATGCCCAAAAAACCCTCAAAACCGACACAAAACTGCTAGCCAAAAGCCTACTAACAAACAAACTAACCAACAAGACGACATTCGTACTAAGTTGAGCCCATTCGTAAACCCCCAGCCTGGCACTTCAGCCTGGACTCTTGTGGGCAGGGGCAAAAAACACAACACAACAATCTACCTCCCTGACAATGAGGTAAACAACCCCACTGACAACAACGTAATGGAAGACACACCCACTCTCCCTGAAACTGAAAACAAAACAAACCTCGCCTCAACAGAGGAAAACACTCAAAATGTTGATGACACACCTGAGGACGGTACCTCGATCCCACAAAACAAAACCAACAAAAAAACCAGACCCCCTGTTCGCCGAAACAGGAAAAAACAGTCCAATCACACTAGGCGCACCTCCAACAAGCCCGAAACCAAAACAAAAACCAGCGCTCCTGCGCAGTCCTCCATAACGCCGCTAATGGATGTTATACAGACAATTCGAGAAATAAACGAGTATGTCGACCTTGCCTCACTCTTCAGAGTGTTAAAAGCGGCCCTCGAGGCCATTAAAACTTTTAACGACCCACTTGACAGAGCCTTTGCTCTGCTCGCTGTTGTCAACGAGAACCTCCCCCAACATGGCCGGCACACTTCAAAACATTAGGATTATGCTGTGGAATGCCCAGGGCCTCCACAAGAAAATAGCCGAGCTCCGTGACTACCTGTCACACTCGGACACGGACATAATATTGTTACAAGAAACTATGTTTTCCCAAAAGCAGACATACAACATACCAAACTACACACTCTATCGTACTGATCGCCCCGTCACCAACCCAGGAAACCGGGTCTCCGGTGGCACGGCCATTTACATTCGTTCACAAATCCCTCACACTCACCTTGGCAACCTCAACCTCGAAAAACTAGAAGCCACGGCTATCTTGCTTCACGCCACTTCAGGTGACATCCTCGTCACGTCAGCATACATAAAACCAAACATATCTTTTCCTACAAACGACTTCCATAAACTCATTAATCATTGCCCGGCGGCAATAATCGCGGGCGATTTAAATGCCCACCACTTCGCCTGGAGCGGGGACTACAACTGCCCCAGAGGTATTGGACTTTTAAAATTCTTAATGTCCACCCACACCTTGATGGCTTATCCTGCCACCCCCACCCACCAGTACACTAGAGGCTTCTCGACTATCGACTTAATTGTCCACCGAGGTCTAAACCAAAACATCACCTGTCACACCCTAAATCAATTCACCTCTGATCACCTACCGGTCCAATTCGACCTAAATACTCACATGGCGTTAAATCCCACTACACGCATCAAAACAAACTGGGACAGGTACACTGACTACCTCCTAAACTCCCCGTTCCAAAACCCCAACTTAGAAACCAAGCAGGATATCGAAGCAGAAGCAAACAGAATTGCTACCCTGCTTACTGAGGCCTTCGATCATGCCTCTAGCCCGGCCCCCCCCCACACCTGTCAAACTCCCCTCATACATTCGCGCGCTCATCCATAACAGGAACAAAGCCCGCAAAACATACCGTTTGACGCGCGCTCCGAATGACAGAGCATATTACTACAGGCTCTGTGCCCAAGTTAAACTGCTAATATCACGACACAATCACGAGAACTGGACTTCCTACATTGAGAGTCTCTCCCCACACGATGGCTCCATTTGGCGTGCCATTAGAAAAATTACAAATAAAAAAGCTCAAATCCCCCTCTTAAAAACGGGAACTCGTACTCCATCAACGACCTCGACAAGGCGAACCTCCTAGCCAAATCCTACGAAAACCAGTTTTCACTTAAAAACGAAACTGACGACTTAGTCTCCCAACGTGAGGACATCGAAAACGAAACAAGGAACTTCCTCAGCCACCCTCCCAGCTACACAATACCACACGCCCTGCCCTCTGAGGTACTCGGAATAATCAAAAAGCTCAGCCCCAGGAAATGCCCGGGCGTTGACCGCATCACCAACACTATGCTAAAAAACATCCCCGCTCACACGCTTTTCAGCATCACAACGCTGACGAATGCCATCCTTAAACTACGCTACTTTCCAAGCACTTGGAAAAAAGCTATTGTCTGCCCGATTCCGAAACCGGGGCAAAACTACTCACTCCCTGCCTCATACAGGCCGATCAGCCTGCTGAGCTCTCTGAGCAAAGTCATAGAGAGAATCATTCTCTCCAGACTAAAAACTCACATAAACCAATACAACACCATCCCCCCTGAACAGTTTGGATTCCGGGAGGGCCACAGCACCATCCATCAGCTGGTCCGCGTTGTAGAAATTGCACACGAAGCCATGCAATCAAACCAGAGAGCCGCCATTTTATTATTAGACCTGCAGAAGGCCTTTGACAAGGTGTGGCACTGGGGTCTCATCTATAAACTGACAAAACAAAATATACCTGACAGCATCACCCACCTCATACACTCGTACTTAGAAAACCGTACCTTTGTCGTAAGGGTCGGAAACACTCTCTCCGCACCCTTTCCAATTAAAAGCGGGGTCCCACAGGGCTCGATCCTAGGTCCCATCCTTTTCAACCTTTACATCAGTGACATACCCAGAAACCAAAACAATACCTTAGCCCTCTTTGCGGACGACACAGCCATTGTCGGACACGCCCCAAACAACCAACTGCTTAACCATCACATGCAAACACACATCGATAACATCTCACATTGGATGCGACTCTGGCGCATAAAACTAAACGCTGCAAAGTGCCAGGCGCTTTGCTTCTCGATGAAAACTCCCCCCTCCAGACTTCATGTTGAAAACACCCCCATCGAATGGAGCCCCCGGGTCTCCTACCTTGGAGTAGTCATTGATAGGACGCTCGCGTGGAACCACCACATCATTCAAGCTGCACACAAAATGAAAGCTGCCTTCGAGCGCCTTCGCCCACTGCTTTTTAACCCCAAAACCAAAACCGCAAACAAAGTGCTACTTTACAAAACCTTCGTACGCCCAGCTGGGACGTACGCGGCCCCCGTATGGGCCTGCTCCGCCAGATCAAACATAAAGAAACTTGAGCAAAAACAAAACGCCATACTCAGGAAAATACGAAACGGACACCATTTTATGTCAAACATTGTTATACACAGAGATCTAAAAACCCCAACAATGAGACATCACTTAAAGCAGATTGTCGCAAACTTCTACTCTAGCCTAAACAATCTCCCGAACGAGATTCTTGCAGAGCTACCTGACTACGACGACAGAGACCCTGCGCACCGCAGACGCCCCAGGGCGGCCCTGCGCTTCCTGGAGCCCCCCTAAAAAACACGTCAGACGGCCGAGCAACCCGCCCTGAGAAGCCCGCCTCCGCGGGGGGAGGACGGGTCGGCCACCCAAACTGACACCCCCCCTTCTTCTCACCTTACGTCATCACTCTTCGCCACCTGCCATTGCCAGCTGTGCTACCACGCCCATCCTCGATGATTGACATCCTGCCATCTCTCCCTGACTAGACTGAATTTCGCCGGGGTCGCCGCGACTGGAGAAAGCAAGAGGGGGTCTGGGTACTGGTTTTCGTGACGTCACAAGAAAGGATGGGATTTCGAACAGTTTGCATTGAGTTCAATGGAAGAAATGGAATTAATAATGCCTGTAAATACGAGTAGCTTAATTTTTTATGACGCATTGAAATAGCATTTTCGTTTTACAACACTTTGTTCTTAAATAATAGTGAATCAACAATATTTTTTGTCAGAAATTAATGATATAAATTGGTACTGAATTTGAATCAGTTTCAGCAATATGTGTAGTGTGTTCTGTATTTCGGGCTAGCATATACATTCTAAATACAATCATGGTTACTCACTGTTATCATTTAGCTAAAATAATATGTATATGTATAGAATTTTATTCGTTGTATAAGCATAAAGTCATATTTATTGTTTATAATTTTTATTACTTTTACTTAAAAACTGAATTGTATTATTCAATTTTGCTTTGTTTTAAAATAAGCTTTTTGAAAGAATTGATGTTAAAAATATCCAGATTCATAAATAGTCTTCTTAAGCCATTTTGTGACGTCACAAGAGAGGATGTGGTTTGAAAGAATTTGTATTGAGTTCAATGGAAGAAATCTGATTAATAATGTAGATTAACACTAGTAGCACGAGGAATATATTTATAAAACTATATATCTAATATTTTAATAAATTGTACAGTATATACTGTGCATAATTATACTATGCAGACTCGTAATATCAAATCTTATTAGAAGTAATTAAAGCACTAAAACTAAGTACATAAAAAGTAAAAGCATTTATTACTCAAAGCTTACAAATACTTTTCATAAAAATACTACTACGTTTTGCTTTAGTTTTCTCTGGGTTAATATGTAAAAACATTTTTAAATGTATAGTTTTAAATTCAAAATATCACATTTCTGCATTACTAAAAGAATATCTACAACACGGTGCGGTGCATATATATATATATATATATATATATATATATATATACACGGTGCGGTGCATATATATATATGCACGGTGCGGTACATATATATATATATATACATTTCAATAATAAAAAGTGATAATAAAATTCTGTTACAAAAATATTGTATATATACACTGCGTAAAAAAAGTAGAAGGACATTTAGATTTTTTTTTTAGAAAAATAAGGAACCTTTTATTTTTATTTTATTTTATTTTTTTTGTAATCAACATTTTACAGATCATTTAATAAGAAAATATCAATATCATATCAATAATTTATCCTATTGTTGTCAGCTATTAATGATATAATCGTGAATCCAGCTTTTCTCACATTTCTAATAATTAATTTTGTCATTTCGCATAGTTCTTTCGCAACAATATTGCGTACTGGGAACAATGCGACCATATCCTTATTTTTTGAAAAAACTGACGAAATCATGAAGCTTTGAACACTGTTGGCTTTTTGAGTGCCTTTATTTACAGAAAATCCTGAGAAGGAGCCGTTTGAATAGCTAATTTGGGGGTGTATAATGATTTCATCAAGCAGCAAATTTAGTTTTAATTCATGAGGCTGTAATTTTTCGGCCTTTTTTCTCAGATAACTGCTGTTTTCTACACCATCGGCATTGTTTTCTACACAAATTTTTGTACATAATTTTCTGAGATTCCGTTCATGCGGAAGACACAAAAGTCCGAGATTGTATATTTCTTTATAACAGATGGGGGATTTAATATAAATGGAAAAGGCATAAGCGATTAAATCTGGGCTATACTTTCGAGCTTTGGACTTTAAAACTGTTAATGACAGTTACTCTTCCAGAAACTTAATTTTATCCAATATATTTTGATCAATGTTTTCATCTTGCTGCTCGATGAACAATGCGAGTTGCTCTAAATAGCATAGCATTCTGTTTTAATAGCTAGCATAAATAGATAGCATTCTGTTTTAATTTGTAATGCTTTCTTTTTACATTTAAATGTGTTCCATCTGATTTTGAAACAGTATCCTCTTTTACAACATCTTCATCACGAAAATGTTGAATACAAACATATGTATTTTTTCTTGGGGACCAATTTTTTCTTGGAATTTTTTTTTATCCATTCAGACCGCTTTCCTTCGCTTTGGGGAAACTTAAAAACTTTGACGTTTTCTCCCTTTTTATAGTTAGCTTTACAGCCTGGGACGCAGCAAGACGAAGGCATAGTGATTGCTAGAACAAAAGAACAGAAATCAATAAAACTAAGGCAAAATACGGACAGTTTTATATTTTTATGTACACTATAGCTTAATAACTATTATCAAGTATGTTGCATTAAGAATACAGATTGCTGACTTACCATTAATATCCAAAAAAAGGCACAAAACATCATAGTTTCTTCTACTTTTCCCTATGATTCCAATGCTTTTAACGGCGAAAAGTCCATCCTTTCTTGTGACGTCACAGCACCTCGACGCGTCCAGTACCCAGGCTCGCCTTGTAATGGACACTCTCCCCTCCCTTCCCGGGGGCTCCGATTTCGCCCAGTCCTTAGGGCCTTTTAACTCACGATATAAACACACACTTTCATCACACACTGGAGATAAAAGCTTTTGCTCTAGGTGCTCCGTTAAAAACCCCCCCTATTCAGTCAGTCAGTCAATTTTCACATTCGTTAGCTCACTGCAAGGCTTTGCAATGAATAATTACGTGAAACGCAAAAAATTATGGCGGTGCCGTAGGTGTCCTGCATCTAGTAATTCCATATTACCTGCCACCTCGAAATATTGGAAAAATGTTCCTCCAATCGCTCTGTTATTGTATGTCGGAGCAAAATATATGGAAGCGGTGGCATTGAGTATTATTGATGGAGATACAGTCGTGAAAAACGGCGAATTAATGCCGAATGTTATTTCTGGGGAAGAATGATCAATTCTAACCTGGGAAAAAAAAGGCCCTTTTCAGGGCCATACAAATCCTTATGCAAGATAAATTTTGAATGGGAGTTTACAAATAAACTGGAAAATGTGTTAAATGCGTAATTAAAAATTTAGCTTTCGGAAATGCGATGAATAAAAGCAAGACAGGAAATTAAAATTGTGGATGGGGCTTTTTTTATCAGTGAGGGATATACTTTGAGTATCAGTATATCTTTTATAAGTCAAAATATTTCAAAATTCGTGAATTAGAAGTGAGTTCTTGTGAAGGAAAAAAATCTTGACCATAAATTGAGAGTTTAAAGATTTGCAATCTGAAATAGAAAAACTGAAAAACCCCTTGAAAAGGTATATTTTTTGCAAAGTTTCCGATACAATCATCATTTTTTATTGTCTCTCAAATATACCAAATTATTATAAACTCTCCTCGTATGATAAACTATGAGTGCTGCCATGAAATGAAAAATACCGTAACCCTTTTGGACTCGGTGCGTCGATATTCTAGTGGAATAATCGCGTTTTTTATGCTGCGGATGATTTAGGGAATTCAGGATCATTAGTCAATTTTCTTTGCCTATATTCCCATGATGATAACGATATTTGTTAAATAATAAAGGAGAACAACAAAAAAAAAATGTTCACTCCGTTTATTAAAAAATGTGGCGAAAATTTCAAAGAACAAAAAAAGTGAGGTTACACAAGACGTCGTCACAAATTTAACTATCAGTCTAGGATTACACAAGAACAGAAAACCGTTCATAAATTCTTGCTTAGAAAAGGGCTGTGAGCGTCCAAACCTAAGATTTTAAACTGTAGGCACTGTAAATATACTTAAATTGTGTGACCTGAATTCGTTCCCTTCCCAACAAGAAATAAAATTTGATAACTTTTTAAATCATTGTTGAGTATTTTTCAGCAGGAAAATATTTCCGAAGCGAAAACCACCTTGAGTTTAACTGGTTGGTTGTTGACAGTTTACAGGTTGGTTGTTGAGTTGGCTATTAACAGTGTTACTTGAGAGCAGAAATTAAAGTGTTTTCACTCCATTCGAATATTGCACTGAAAGTCGTGATCCAGGTTTCGATACAGATACATAGCCAGCTCGCTACAAGAAACTTGTAGAAAAAGAAACAGAAATTCCTAATATTCAAATCTTTATTTTAGAATAAGAAAATCGTTCTAGAAAATCAAGGGGGCGGGGCGTAGGGACGCAACGTGATAGCTGTTGAAAAGCGGGATTTAGAATCCGGGAGAATATATATAGAGACCCGAGTTTTCTGAATTTTCACATTCGTTAGCTCACTGCAAGGCTTTGCAATGAATAATTACGTGAAACGCAAAAAATTATGGCGGTGCCGTAGGTGTCCTGCATCTAGTAATTCCATATTACCTGCCACCTCGAAATATTGGAAAAATGTTCCTCCAATCGCTCTGTTATTGTATGTCGGAGCAAAATATATGGAAGCGGTGGCATTGAGTATTATTGATGGAGATACAGTCGTGAAAAACGGCGAATTAATGCCGAATGTTATTTCTGGGGAAGAATGATCAATTCTAACCTGGGAAAAAAAAGGCCCTTTTCAGGGCCATACAAATCCTTATGCAAGATAAATTTTGAATGGGAGTTTACAAATAAACTGGAAAATGTGTTAAATGCGTAATTAAAAATTTAGCTTTCGGAAATGCGATGAATAAAAGCAAGACAGGAAATTAAAATTGTGGATGGGGCTTTTTTTATCAGTGAGGGATATACTTTGAGTATCAGTATATCTTTTATAAGTCAAAATATTTCAAAATTCGTGAATTAGAAGTGAGTTCTTGTGAAGGAAAAAAATCTTGACCATAAATTGAGAGTTTAAACATTTGCAATCTGAAATAGAAAAACTCAAAACCCCCTTGAAAAGGTATATTTTTTGCAAAGTTTCCGATACAATCATCATTTTTTATTGTCTCTCAAATATACCAAATTATTATAAACTCTCCTCGTATGATAAACTATGAGTACTGCCATGAAATGAAAAATACCGTAACCCTTTTGGACTCAGTGCGTCGATATTCTAGTGGCATAATCGCGTTTTTTATGCTGCGGATGATTTAGGGAATTCAGGATCATTAGTCAATTTTCTTTGCCTATATTCCCATGATGATAACGATATTTGTTAAATAATAAAGGAGAACAAAAAAAAGTGAGCTTACACAAGACGTCGTCACAAATTTAACTATCAGTCTAGGATTACACAAGAACAGAAAACCGTTCA